>CM061141.1:146728254-146753254 GCA_030789695.1 Scilla litardierei
GCCTGGATGGCAACACAGCCCATCTGATTGAAGCGCTTTGTTTCGGGGACCGGCGTGCCACCCGAAATCCATCAATGTCAGTGGCCAAAGTTTCTCATTCATGCGTGTTGGCTTCCCGACTAACCTCAGCTCTTCATGTGGGAACGCCCTACTTTGCACTCCAGAGTCCAGATGCATCAATTGTGCACATATTAATACGCTTGTTCTCGGTGTATTGTTATTGAAAATTATAGTGGTTGAGATGAAGAAAATACGTATAATACAATAAATTCGAGTTTAAGGAACTGCCGTTGAGTTTCAGAGGCAAAAAGACTTTCAGGATACAACGAAGGTTTCTACTGTCCGGCAAATAGAAATCTTGACAAGCTCTGTTGATCTAAAATTAGTTTTTATGCTGCGGCCACACAAGATTAGCTAGCTAACTAAATATCTAGAACTTATTCAATAAAAATACTAAGAGATATATGTATTGTAAGCTGGTTTGGTCTGAAATGGCCCAATAAACCGGTACTCGACCCGACTCATTCAGTTAGTTGGGATACGTGAGAAATTCCCTCACGTAACCGAGCATGATTTTCTCTCACGTAACATTGGGTAGGTTGAGAAACTCTCGGGAACGGTTATGGTGTGGAGGGAGTAGTTGTGTGTGGCTCCTATAAATTGAGAGGAGCTCTTCTCCTCTAGATCATTAAATCAACTACTCTCCAGAGTCTATCAAAATTTCTCTTTTTATTCTCTCAAATCGTACATTGGTACCAGAGCTTTATCCATGCGCACGTGTTGTTTCCTTCACCCTTCGCCTCCATCAACGTGCCAAGCACTGCCTCCTTTTCTTCTTATATCGCTGCATCAACAGAAGAATTGATGGGCTTTGCGAGTGGCTATTTTTTCGCCCCTTGCACTGATCAAAAAGGTTTCCACATGACTTCTTTGAGGCACAGCAGAGGCCGTTTTCACCTTTCTGAGCTGACTCCCGAGGCACTTTCCATAAAAAAACTGCTTCGATCTTTCCAAACATCGATCTCCATGTGGCAAACCAATGGACAACGGACAACAGTTGAGCCGCAGGCCGCCCTCAATTTTTTTTTCGCCGAGCCACTTTCTTTGCCTTCTCTCTTGGCCAAGCCCAAGGAGGGCAAGACTCGTCTCCTCTACATCGCAGTTTCTGCTAACGCTGTCAGTTTGGTCCTCATCCAGGAGAAAGACGGAGTAGTGGCTAATCTACTATGTCAACTGGTCTCTTCTAGACACAGAGACCAAGTATCCAGAAATTGAGAAGCTAGTCATTACTCTGATTGTGTCGGCCTAGAAGCTCAGGCTATATTTTTAAGCACATACGATCAATGTCCAGATGACCTACCCACTACGCCAATAACTTCAGAAGCCAGGCGCATAGAGGCGGATCACCAACTGGGAGGTTGAGCTCGAAGAGTTCGACATACGGTTAAGTCCCCGGACCGCCATCAAGGGATAAGAACTTGGTGACTTCATGGCAAAGTACACTTACGATCTTGGGATCACACCTTAGAACCTGCATAAAACTTGAATCATCTACGTGGACAGCTCCTCCTCCAGACAAGCTTCCAGAACTGGCATACTCTTGGTCAGTCCTGAAGGGTGACACATCCCCTACACCCTCAGATTCAAATTAAAGCTTCCAACAACAAGGCAGAATGTGAGGCCCTCATCACGAGGCTTAGGTTAGCCAAAGAGATCACTACGCATGATATCGTCATTTGTTGTGACTCCCAACTCGTCGTTAATCAAGTTAAAAATGATTACCAAATGAAGAAGGGATAACTCTAGGCTTATGTCAAGATTAATCAGGATCTGCTAGCTAACTTCCCGACCTACCAACTATAACACATCCTCCAGGCCCAAAACATCAACACGGATACGTTATCTAGGTTAGAAGACGATCTTAGGACCATCCCAGTGGAAACCCTGCAGCACCCAACGCGGTGGGAAGAAGAGCTCATCCACACCACAAGTCCGGCTACGTCTTGGATGGACCCTATTATATCAGTATCTGCATGATCAGACCCTCCCTCGGGATGGTACTGAGGCCAGGAAGCTGAGGCTCTGGTTGGTAAGGTGTGTACTCCTTGACAACATTCTTTACAAGTGAGGCTACTTATCCCGCCTTTTGAGATACCTTCGCAAGCATGAGATATAGCCTGTCAAGGAAGAGATACATGAAAGGGTCTACGGAAACCACTACGGAAGCAAGTCCCTTGCCTACAAGATTTTACAGATAGAATACTACTGGCCCACTCCACAGTAGTATGTCTGATACTACGTCCTGCGATGTTTGCCAATGCTTCTACAATATCCTAAGGCTGCACCCCAAGGAGCTAGCCTCACGCATGCCCATCTGGCCCTTCACAAAATGGGGGATAGGCCTTATCTAATCTCGGCCTTAGGGATGGGGAGGAGTCATGCATGCCATAGTTCCCTGATGCGGACGCACCCCCTCCGAGCCCCCATGCGCTTCCCGATGACGCGGTCCCACCCATCGTGACGTACGTGCGGCGCAGGAGGCGCGGGATCGCGACTTAGTAGGTCTAGTAGGTCAAGGGGTATTTTAGTCCTTTCAGGCTAAATTAGTAATTCCCCATTTTCTTCTATTTATTAGGGCTAGCCGCCATTGTTAGGGCTATGCTTGATTTGTGAAGAAACTCTTTAGGCATCATTGAGAAGGTTCTTAGGCATTGATCCGACATTCAAAGCTAGGAGATAGGGTTTCGTCTCGAAGGAAACTCAACTTATTTGTAGTTCTTCACATTTCATATCTATAAAAAATCCTCTTTTTACATTTTTCCACTTTAAAATATATCGATTTGATTGATTCGATCCCCGGATCGTATCAAATTGGTATCAGAGCCCTACGATTCCATGGCAACGGGAACAAGGGCTTCCGTGGATGAGAAGATCCAAGGTCTACGCGACGATCTCAATCACGAGATCGAGGGTTTAAGGAATGCGATGTAGGCTTCGATCAAGGATCACGCACACACCCAAGAGGACATTCAAACGGAGCTTCGAATCATGAGAAGGGAAACCACGGAGACGGGAAGGGATCTTAAAAGTTTGAAGGAGGCCACGGCGGCGATTCCGGCGATAATGGAGTTGTTGCAAGGTTTGACCAAGGAGAAGGCGGCGGATCGCGACAAGGGGAGAGCAACGGAAGAGATCCAAGGCGATTCCGGTGTCGATTCAACAAATCAAGGACCCCCGAGCCGCGGGGAATCACATGCGGCGGCGGCGGCTACAACCCTAGCCGGCGGGCTAGGGTTTGGCGCGACAGGGCCCGGATCCACATCCACGGGCCATGTCGGGCCTATTTGGGGGTCGACCGACCCGCCCGGCCCAGCCACGTCCTGGGCGGGTCAGGCCGGCCACCCCCGGCCCTCGGCGCCCCAAACTGGGGCCGCCGGAGGGCTGGCACCCCCTTGCGGGGGTGCCCAGGGGCCGCCGACCCCCTTTGGGGGTCGGGCAAGCCGCGCGACCCCCGCCTGGGGGTCGGCAGCCCCAGGCGGGGGCGGCACAGGGGGCTCGGCCCCTGTTTGGGGCCGGGCGGGTCCGCTGGACCCCGGGCAGGGGTCAGCGGGCCCGGGGGACTTCTCCGGAGGCGCAGCGAGCACAGGGGGGGTGTTTGGCGGTGTTGCGGGGTTCGTACCCCAATCTGGAGGAACTTTGGGGGCAACGAGAGGCGGATGGGCCTCAGGAGCAGCTATTGGGGCCCCAGCGGGCCAGTTTTGGAGAGCAGAGACCATTCCGCCTGGGCCGAGGCCCAATTTTGCACGACCGCCAGAGTTTCCGGGGTACTACTACCAGCCCGAGGCGTGGGAGAGACCCGCATGGCCAGAGGAGCTGTACGGGGTTGACGGGGGAGGCCCGAGGGAGGCTCGGGGTGGCGAGATGGTCAGGGGTGGAGACCGAGACGGAGATAGGGGGCAGCTAGGCGACATCAACGCAGATCGGCGGTTGATGAAGCTGAAGATGCCGACCTTTGACGGCACCGACCCTGATGGGTGGATATACCGAGCGGAGAGGTATTTCCAGGTGATGGGTCTGACGGAGCAGGAGGTCCTGAAGGCCATTGGGATTTACTTTGAGGGGAAGGCTCTGGCCTGGAACCGGTGGAAGATAGCACTGTCCCCCTTTCGGACCTGGGAGGAGTTGTCAGCAATGATCGTGGACCGATTTCAGGAGACGACAGGGGGGATTTCTACGAGCAGCTGTCGGCCCTGAGGCAGGAGGGGACCGTGAGGGACTATGTAGAGAGGTTTGAAATGCTGAATAGCCGGGTGAAGGGGGTTACCGACGAGGTGATGATCGGGAACTTCATGAGGGGGCTGAAACCGTCGATACGAGCTGAGTTGCAGATGCAGAGCCCGGCTACCTTGGAGGACGTCCTTCGCTTAGCACATAAAGCGGAGGAGAAGCACACAGAGGAGAGGAGGATACGGGGCGCTTGGGGGGCACAGGGCTCCCGCCCCACTCCACCAGCCACGGCACCGAGACCACCTGCGGCCGTTCCCGAGACTCGAGGAGAGGGCCGCCCAGCTACCCTGGGGCGGCGGATGACGGAGGCCGAGGTGAGGGAGAAGAGAGCCAAGGGGTTGTGCTTCCGTTGTGACGAGAAATTCACCCCTGGGCACAGGTGTGCGAGCCGCCTGCTGCAGATCACCATGGTACCCGACGAGGAGGGGTACGTGGTTGAGGAGGAGGAGTCTGAGGAGGAGCCACCGGTAGAGGAGGAGAAGTCTCACCTAGACTTCGCAGAGGTATCCCTGAACTCAGTGGTGGGGTTCACCCCGAACCACACCATGAAGTTGTCAGGGCAGCTGGGAGACACGGCGGTGATGGTACTGATCGATAGTGGGGCCACCCACAACTTTATTTACAGCCGGGTAGTGGAGCGACATGGGCTACAACTGAGCACCCTGGAGAAGTTTACCGTTCTGCTGGGGACGGGAAAGATGGAGGAGAGTAAGGGGCCCTGCAAGGTCAGGCATAGACCCTTGCAGGGGGTCCAGATTATGGAGGACTTCTTGCCATTGGAGTAACGTGGATATCATCTTAGGGGTGCAGTGGCTGAAGAAGTTGGGGGAGATGAAGGTGAATTGGAAGCTCCTGAGGATGGAGTTCCAAGATGGGGAGCGGACCGTCGTGTTGACCGGGGACCTGACCCTTTGCTTTTCGTTGGTGGCCTTCAAGGCCATCACTCGGGCGCTGCGGAACGAGGGGGAGGGGTTCCTTGTGGAGTATCAGAGGCTGACAGCGGACTGTGAGCAGCAGCAGGAGGAGACCACGGCGGAGGTCGAGCAGGTACTGGAGCAGTACCAGGAGGTCTTCCAGGACCCGCAGGCGCTACCACCATCCAGAGGGCACGAGCACGCGATTGTATTGAGGGATGGGGCAGCACCTGTGAGTGTACGGCCGTACCGGTACCCACATGTTTAGAAAGATGAGATAGAGAGGATGGTGCGGGAGATGCTGCAGGCTGGGATCATCCAGCCTAGTGTGAGTCCTTTTTCGAGCCCAGTCTTGCTGGTCAAGAAGAAGGACGGGAGTTGGAGATTCTGCATTGATTACCGGGCGCTGAATAAGGAAACTGTCGGTGACAAGTTTCCTATTCCGGTGATCGACGAGCTGCTGGACGAGCTTCATGGAGCAGCGATCTTCTCGAAGATCGACTTGAGAGCCGGATACCACCAGATTTTGATGCGGCCTGAGGATGTGCCGAAGACGGCCTTCCGCACCCACGAGGGCCATTATGAGTTCAGAGTCATGCCTTTTGGCTTGACGAATGCCCCCTCCACTTTCCAGGCCTTGATGAACAAGGTTTTCCAGCCCTACCTGCGGAGGTTCATTCTCGTGTTCTTTGACGATATCCTCGTCTACAGCAGGAGCTTGGGGGAGCACTTGGGCCATTTGGAGGTGGTCTTCCGGGAGTTGTTGGCGCAGCAGTTGTTCGCCAACCGGAAGAAGTGCAGTTTCGGCCAGGCACGGATTGAGTACCTAGGACATGTGGTGTCAGCCGAGGGTGTAGCCGCTGACAGATCGAAGATAGAGGCCATGCTGGACTGGCCCGTTTCTACTACACTGCGAGCTCTCCGAGGATTTTTGGGACTGATCGGATATTACCGAAAGTTCGTTAAGGGGTACAGCACCATAGCCTGGCCCCTTACCGAACAGCTCAAGAAGGATGGATTCCATTGGGGGGAGGAAGCCACCAAGGCCTTTCAGGCCTTGAAGGTGGCCATGACGACCGCACCAGTTCTGGCCTTGCCAGACTTCAGCCTACCTTTCGTGGTGGAGACCGATGCGTCGGGATACGGGTTGGGAGCGGTGCTCATGCAGGAGGGACGACCCATCGCCTATTTCAGTCACGTGTTGTCAGCTAGAGCACGACTGAAATCGGTGTATGAGCGAGAGTTGATGGCCATTGTCCTTGCGGTGACAAAGTGGCGGCCATATCTGTTGGGTCAGGAATTCGTGGTCAGGACAGACCAGCGGAGCCTCAAGTACCTGCTGGAGCAGCGGTTGGTTACTGAGGAGCACAAGCGTTGGTTGTCCAAGCTGGTGGGGTACCGGTTCGTTATCGAGTACAGGCCAAGGTTGGAGAACAAGGCAGCTGCCGCCTTGTCTCGTCGGGAGGAGAGCGTGGATCTGAGGGCTCTGTCACGACCTATGTGGTTGGACTGGGAGCCCATCTTTCAGGAGGCGGAGAGTGATGATGAGCTGGGGCGGATCCGCGAGTTGTTGCAGCAAGGACAGGAGGGGCCGACTGGGTATTCCTTGCAGGGGCGTCGACTGCTTTATCAGGGGAGGTTGGTGCTGCCACGAGCTTCAGGCTTCATACCCGTCCTCTTCCAGGAGTTCCACGGGTCGGCGACGGGGGGACATTCCGGGGTGCAGCAGACATATCAGAGGATGGCTAGAGAGGTGTACTGGCCCGGAATGCGCAGGAGGATTGCCCAGTTAGTAGCGACTTGTGACGTCTGCCAGTGTCACAAGTACATGGCCATGGCTCCGGCAGGACTCCTACAGCCGTTAGAGTTACCGGAGCGAGTATGGGAGGAAGTCACGATGGACTTCATCGACGGGCTACCGCAGTCCGAGGGGTATTCAGTGATCTTCGTCGTAGTGGACCGTCTGAGTAAGTATGCCCATTTTATACCTTTGAGGCATCCTTACACAGCGGTCACGGTGGCCACAGCGTTCATCCAAGAGGTGATCCGCCTGCACGGGATCCCGGGGTCTATAGTGTCCGACAGGGACCAAGTGTTTTTGAGCGGGTTCTGGCGGGAGCTATTCAGGGTACAAGGCACGGTCCTAAAGAGGAGCACGACATACCACCCGCAGACAGACGGGCAGACCGAGGTGGTGAACAGATCCATAGAGACTTATCTACGGTGCTTCGCCTCGGATAAGCCCCGACAGTGGTACAGGTGGTTGGCATGGGCGGAGTATTGGTACAACACCTCGTACCACTCTGCCGCAGGGACGAATCCCTTTCGGATCCTGTATGGGCGAGACCCACCGTCCTTGCTCCGATTTGGTGCCCGGCAGACACCGGTGTCGCAGGTAGAGGCTTACATGGGGGATAGGGATGTGATGTTGGAGGAGCTCCGGAGACACCTATTTAGGGCACAACAGGTTATGAAGGCCCAGGCAGACGGGCATCGGAGGGAGGTCCATTTTCAGGAGGGCGACATGGTGTATCTCAAGCTGCGACCCTATAGGAAGAAGACATTAGCTCGGAGGCAGAATGAGAGCTAGCTGCTCGCTACTACGGACCCTACCAGATTGCAGCCAAGATTGGGAAGGTGGCGTATCGTTTACACCTGCCTCCTTCCTCGAGGATACATCTGGTGTTCCATGTGTCGCAGCTACGGAGAGCGATTGGAGACCAGTCAGCGACGTCGACGCTGCCGCCTTCACTGACGGAGGACATGGAGGTACTGCTGGAGCCATTAGATGTTCGGGCAGTTCGACAGGGGCCAGGGCGACGCAGGGAGGTGCTGATTTATTGGGTGGGTCTGCCAGATTGTGATGCCACGTGGGAGGCGTATGACGTGGTTCGGGAGCAGTTTCCAGATTTCCACCTTGAGGACAAGGTGACTCTTTTAGGGGGGGTATTGATGCAGACGCACCCCCTCCGAGCCCCCATGCGCTTCCCGATGACGCGGTCCCACCCATCGTGACGTACGTGCGGCGCAGGAGGCGCGGGATCGCGACTTAGTGGGTCTAGTAGGTTAAGGGGTATTTTAGTCCTTTCAGGCTAAATTAGTAATTCCCCATTTTCTTCTATTTATTAGGGCTAGCCGCCATTGTTAGGGCTATGCTTGATTTGTGAAGAAACTCTTTAGGCATCATTGAGAAGGTTCTTAGGCTTTGATCCGACATTCAAATCTAGGAGATAGGGTTTCGTCTCGAAGGAAACTCAACTTATTTGTAGTTCTTCACATTTTATATCTATAAAAATCCTCTTTTTACATTTTTCCACTTTAAAATATATCGATTTGATTGATTCGATCCCCGGATCGTATCATTCCCATCGATTACTACACTAAATGGTTAGAAAGCGGCTCATCTCTCCTCCTTGACTGATGCCAAGACCACCGCTTTAATCTGGAAGGAGATTGTATGTCTGTTTGAGGTCCCCATTCCATTTATCACCGACAACGAGAAGCAGTTTGACAATGCCAATATTAGAGCAAAGTGTGAGCAATACCACAGACAACTCCACTTTTCCATGCTCGCACATCCTCTAGCGAATGGCTAGGAAAAGTATGTTAACAACATCAAGAAAATGCTCAAGAAGAGACTCGATGATAAGAAAGGGGCATGGGTTGAGCACCTCCCCTATGTGCTTTGGGCCTGCAGCACCATAACATGAACCTGCATAGGTGAAACACATTTCTGTCTGGCCTTCAAACTCGATGTGGTGGCCCTAGTCGAATTGGCTCTCACAACCTGTCAGGTGAGACATTTCAATAAGGCTGCTAACAATCGAGCTCTGGATTTGTAACAAGATCTTGCCTACGGAAGGAGAAATGAAACGCAAACTTGAGAAAGCTCCTACAAGTGGGCTTCTACTCAGTATTATAATAAGAAGGTCAAAATCATGCACTTTGAGATGGACCTCGTCCAAGGGTGCATCCTTCATACAAGAGACATGACAGAGAAAAGCAAGAAATCATTGGGGCCGAACTAGGAGGGCACTTACACATTCTAGGAGGTCCTCAAGTCAGGGGCCTACTAGCTGGAGACTCTAGAGGACATTTTGGTCCAGCACCTATGGAATGTTGAGTACCTCCAAAAATAATATCCTTAATCAGATACACATAAGATACACTTTTAATGCATTCAAAACTTTTTGCTCAATAAAAGAATTTTTTTTCTCTTTAAAAATTACTTGTGTAGCATCTCTGTCAAGCCCCGAGCTAAGGTTGTGGCTGACGTGCTATAGAAACCCAAGGTCCCAATGCCGACCTATGCAATTTGACTCAAATTCATGCCAGTTTCAAACAAAAGACCCTCAGCTCAGGTTGGGGCTGTTCCATCGACGAGGCCCCTATGTCCCAGCACCAACCTCTGGCATTCAACTCAAAGCCATGAAACATCCAAACTCAAGACTCCTTGCTGGCAAGGTCCCCCAAGTCCCAACGCCGACCTCTCGCATTTGACGCAAACGTCGTGCCGTGCCAAGAATATGTCGATGTACATTGGCAAGTCCCATTGAATTGTCCTCAATATCGAGAACTCATGAATTGTCACGCCCCGCTTCACATTGTACTTGGGAGCGAGAACGTGAGCGGATCCGCATGTGCTTAAAGCAAAGAAGAAGTACTTTTTTCTGTCCTTCTTTGACTTAGGCACAAGAAGAGTTTTGTGTAAATAGCAACCAAGTCCTTGCAACCACAATAATCAGAAACAACGCAAATATTTATTATAACTTTGCCCAGAGTTTTAAAACAAGCACACAAATGAGTTAGGCCTAGCATGGCCGTACAATTTTATTACAAAAGCAACGCACCAGCAAACAATAATAAAAAACTAACAAATGACAATAACAACAATTTTCTAATCTTCAGCGGGAAGGATCTCAGCGTCCTCGTAACTCTGATCAGCGGGGTCTGCAACGTGCTCAGTCTCTGAACCTAACATATATTTCACGATTACATTGAAATATATGTCAGCGAATAGCTCGACAAGATTTTATAGTAATTGAAACATTAACTTTAGCAACAGAAAAGAAACGTCAGATGTAGATATGATAAATATGTGCGTAAAGTAAAGTTGAACATGCTGAATTAATTGGACAGATAAGTTTGCATTTTTAAAGAAGTTAACACATTTTCAAAATAGAATATTCTCAAATATTTGTGCTCGTGTAGGTTCATGGCTGAGTAAGTATAGTGTTTTTGATACACCCAATCATCGGGGGTTTACCATGACGCTTCTTGCCATCCCTAGCCTGGAAAATGACCAAGATGCTTGCTTCCATTGTGTGGTATGGAAGTAGCCGTAAGATGTACAAGACACACTTACAAACTATACTACATGAACCAACCCCACCCACGTGTCTGTCTAGTCGTTCGATTAGGTTAATCCCATTTGTATTCGATGGTGTTGCATATGTATTTCGAGGGTTGTGTCCTACCCTATGTCCAGTTTAGTTTGTTGTGTTAGCAGATAGATTTGTTCTCAATTACAACTTCATGTTACATGTCCAATTATACCAAAACAACTACTAAAGAGAAAAGTATGATTCAGTCTCAATGTCCACATGCATATCAAATAATGAGCAGTTTGGTTTGTAGTTCATTCACAATAAAATACTTGCCTCGAATGTTGTGGGGTTCCAGACGGTCGTAACGGGAGGTACGGTTATTTCTGCGAAGTTGGATTTTAGATATCAGTTAAAGTGTTCACAAAGAGGGTGTACATACTATTAAATTAGGCTATAATCCTTTTATCCCAATATATATGTTGTTTTACATACGCATTGAACAATAACATCCAACAGAATATATATATATATATATATATATATATATATATATATATATATATATATATATATATATACTAGTCATAACCCGTGCCCGTAGGGCACGGTGAAGGTTGATTCCAGGGTGCAAAACCGAGGAGGACAGTCAGTTAACGGGTGAAATGACGACATGGTAGTCGTCGCCCAGGCGATAGAATGAAGTGGAAGTCGTCTCCCGGAGGACAATATTGATGTGCGAGTTATGATTGGAATGGTCATGATATAGTTTAAAAAGCTCATTAGTGATCACTCTTAGTAAGCATCTTGTACTATTGAATCAAGAAAAAGGGTTGATACAAATTAAGAGGGTTTTTTGGCA
This sequence comes from Scilla litardierei, assembly GCA_030789695.1. Classification (NCBI taxonomy): domain Eukaryota; kingdom Viridiplantae; phylum Streptophyta; class Magnoliopsida; order Asparagales; family Asparagaceae; genus Scilla; species Scilla litardierei. The sequence goes on from CM061141.1 coordinate 146,739,642, forward strand.
TTTTGATTAAAATCTTCTTCTACGTTTGAACTTGTCCAAAGTACATAAAGTTTCAAAATGTCTGAATAGAAGTGAGTTATTTTTTTTCCATCGGATGCGTCCTGCAAGCTTTATTTGGTTTGAAATTCTTTATTTCCTCTATGCCTCACTCGAATTGGTCAATGGGGTTTTGGTTTCAATTTTAAAATTACGCCCGGGCTGAAATTTCTCATGATAAGAACTTTTTCTTATGATCAAATGCATGATTATTACAGAGTTTTTTTCACAAAAAACTTCTGCAGTTTTTCTCCGAGGTCATCTGTTATTCTTATCATGAGAAATTGTTTTTAGGGCGAGTTCTTCTCCAGTGTCCATAGCAGCTGCTAGTATTGTTTTGCATTGGTAAGGATGGCTTGAGACCAATATGCAGCAGTGTGTGGTGTTTTCTGTTGATTCTATGCTGCGGTTTTTTTAGCAGAAAAATGATTGGATTTTATGTGTTTAAATGAGAAAAATACACCTCATGACTTTCATATTTATGCACCTCATTCTTTTCCAGAATAAGACACCAGAGAATTTCTGCCAAAAATACACCTCATGACTTTCATATTTATGCACCTCATAAGACTGCTTGCAAACTGCATCCTTATTATGATCAGGCAGTAATATGCACCGGAAGCTAGGAAGAAAAGGACCGACATAGATAGAAGTATAGGTTCATTTCAGAATCCGACATCACCTGAGCACATATCACTGCAAAGACCATCATTATTATAGGTTTCAAATATTTCAAGGTACCTGTCCATCTTATCTCTATGAACTAAAGTATGTTACTAAACACAGTCGGCTTTAATATATAAGAGATTATAATATTAGAATCAACTGCTGAGAAATTTTAGAAATTTCTAAACAGTAATCAGGACGTACTCAAAAGTTCTTAAGAAAAAATGGGAACATTGCCTGAAGTACTCAAAATTTCTCAAAAGTTCAATAGTTATAAAAAGGTAAACAGAAATTTCAGAAATGTTATGCTAATAGAGTTTTCAAACATACATGCACAAGTGTGGTAACCATCACAGTGCTAACATTGCCATCAATATTGACCTTGATGGCAATTACCTCAATACGTTGGCTGAATTTCAAATGGGACAAAATTCTTAAAATGGGATTACCTCAAGAACAAATGTGGTAACCATCACAGTGTGAACAGTGCCATCAATATTGACCTTGTGTCGCCGAACTTGCTCAAGCAATTGATGCATGCACTCGGCTGGGTGGACGATATCACCTTCAGTGGTGCCCCAAAAGGCGAATGACTTTTCCACTTCCTGTAAGTATCATAATCGGAATTAGTATCAAAAGTACATGCAAGCTGACTATAACATATATGAAGCCAAAAGAGGGCATGCCATCAAGTGTAGTGGAAACTCTAGAGGAGAAGCAAGGGTGTATATATTAGCACTTAACATATATGCCATTTACAGCACATAAAAGGTCCAGATTCCGGAGCAGTTTGTAAACAAATTGTATAATAGCACTGTCTTACCCCAAGGTTAGGACTAATTAAATAAGGAGAAATTATGAGAAATTATCATTGCATAACATTTCAGACAGGTTAGGACTAATTAAACCGTGTCCTGAATGATGATGACAAAATCAGAAGAACTCTTCACATCACGGGATGAATTGAAAGCATGGAAAGGTAGCGATGAAAGGAATCGAAGAATACGCACCTTGCCTTATGTCGAGGCGAATACGCACCTTGCCTTAAGTTGAGGCGAACTCGATCGCCGGCGACGACGGGAGACACTGCTACATGAAATTGAAAACCCCAGAGATCAGAAATTAACGGCAGAATATGGTTTCACTGTTTTCATTATTCTTAAGAAATTTGAAGGATGGGCTGATGTTATCAACTAATTATGCATGTTAGTTCAGATCAACAATGCACAAGAATTCATAATTAAAGAGTTAACCTTAAGCACATTCAACACTCCATATTAATAGATTAGATGGAGAATGAGTGAGGCAACTAAACTTGTTTTTATTTCATCTTGAAATGTTCAGAGTAAAAGAATTTGTATTAACTTGCACCGATGATGCATGCTTAAAGTTTATTCCAGGTTGTTTGCATGGTCCAAAATTTGCATCATCCAAGCATTTGAAAAGAATCCCAATGGTTCAAGAACAAATTGTGGTATAGGGCATATAACAGGGGGAATTAAATTGCAACTCACTGCGCGAATGATGTGAGGATTCATCTCTCAAGACAAACCTCTGAAAATAACAGGGGGAATCACAATAACCATATGATAATCCAAATATCCTCACAAAAACATGATAAAATTAATAGACAATCAACATAAAAAAATATTAAAGAGAAAACCTACATCAAAGATGAAAAATACCTCAACCTCATCCTCTGCGCCAAGTTTTATGACCTAAACTAAGTTTAAAGGATCGGAATATAGCACATGGAGTAAAATTACAGATTTAAGACAAAGAATAAAAATTAAACTAAATTATAATACCTGAGGTTTGATACTTGGACTTGGTCACAGTTTTCGATGATGAAAGCATCAGGGTTTTGATCTGGTGAGGATTAAAAGGGAGGATTAGTGTTTTTTTAAAGAGTTGTGCACAGTACTTTTTATCCCTTCGCCTTGTCTGCATATATTACAAAATAAACCCTAAATCTAATTACAAATCAAAAAACATCAAAATCGAAACTTTTCAAATAAATCATACGGTAAAGTTGTAAAACTTTTAACGAATTTGAATGACGCAAAAAAATCAACATACGAATCAAACAAATTAAAGCAGATAATCAGATTATGTTTAATTGAATGCAAAGAACAGAGCCACGACATCTGCAACCCCAAAAAGAAGTATAGATCGAGTGCGTTTTTTTACGGTTTCTATTTGGAGATGATGTTGATGGATGAAAAAAAAATTACCGTGTCGATGAGCGCCGCCCTGACTTCGACGAGAGAGAGAGAGAGGGGACGACCTTGCCTTAAGTTGAGGCGAACTCGATCGACGGCGGCAACGGGAGAGACTGCTCCATGCAATTGAAAACCCCAGAGATCAGAAATTGACGAATGAAATAGAGAGAAAGAGAGAGGGAGGGAGAGGAGACGACCGGAGGAAAGCAGTTGAGGGAATGGTGAGTACTGCAGTTTTTAAGTGGGAATCAGTAGTTTTAGGCAGTTTTTATAACTGTTTCTCTTCAAAACGCAGTTTATAAAAATTAAGATTGTCCTAGTCATATATTCTTGAGACACATAGGACAAACCGTGACACGTAGGACAAAAACCGCCACGTAGGACAAAGGTTTGAAAAAAGTCCTGAATTGTATAAGAGAGAGAGAGAGAGAGAGAGAGAGAGAGAGAGAGAGAGAGATATATATATATATATATATATATATATATATATAAAACTTAATATGGATTAGTTATACTAACATGTTATAATTAATTAAAACTCTGTTATATATAAATACTAGTCATAACCCGTGCCCATAGGGCACGGCGAAGGTCGTCTTCCGAGTGCGAAACCGAGGAGGACAGTCAGTGCACGGGTGAAATGGTGACATGATAATCATCTCCCAAATGCATTTTTATTCCTCTAATTAAGACATTTTTTTTCAAATGGGAGATCATTCTTTTTGGCATTCAGAAAGGTAGCTTGTTATCTTTCCTATACAACCATATCAAAGAAAATCTAACCTTAGAGAATTGTGTTGCTATCTGTATGTTTCCGCCCAACGTTTACTGTAAACTACCATTAAAACAGGATTGGAAAGAAATTATATCAATTAACCATGTGTCCTCTTAATTGAGCGATATCAATTACGCGTGTGTTCTCCTGATAACATCCCTATTTTATAATATAGATATCTCTTATCCAATTTCTCTTGTCCAATATCTCTTATCCAATTTCTATTGATAACATCCCTATTTTATAATATAGATATCTCTTATCCAATTTCTCTTGTCCAATATCTCTTATCCAATTTCTCTTGATAACATCCCTCTTTTATAATATAGATATCTCTTATCCAATTTCTTTTGTCCAATATCTCTTATCCAATATCTCTTGATAACATCCCTCTTTTATAATATAGATTTCTCTTGATAACATCACTCTTTTATAATATAGATATCTCTTATCCAATTTCTCTTGTCCAATATCTCTTGTCCAATATCTCTTGATAACATCCCTCTTTTATAATATAGATATCTCTTATCCAATATCTCTTGTCCAATATCTCTTGTTCAATTTCTCTTGATAACATCCCTCTTTTATAATATAGATATGTATGGACTGTCATTACAACTAATGTGTCACATACTGTAAATTAACCTATACATTCTAGTTAGTCATTATAACATTGTAGTTTCCCCTAAACTATCACATTAGAACATATATTAATTATAGCATGCTGCTATTTAATCCACACTAACCCATTGTTTAGCATTACCTAAACTGGATTACACTAGTTTATCATCGTTTAATTAGTCACTACTAGTATCAGTTGACATATATATATATATATATATATATATATATATATATATATATATATATATATATATATATATATATATATACTAGTCATAACCCGTGCCCACGGGCACGGTTCACTTAAGATTTTCCCCAGTGAAATCTTTGTTCCCTAAAAAGTTATTTTCACAACAAAAATTTAAAAGAACAACAAATTATCGTAAACATATTTAGCGGCACGGGTGCCTTTGGCACGGAACAACAAATACGGCACGTGCGCCTTTGGTTCGGAACAACAAATACGACGCGGGCGCCTTCGGCGTGGAACAACAAATTCGGCGCGAGCGCCTTTGGTACGAAACAACAAATTCGATGCGAGTGTCTTCGGTGTGAAACAACGCGCGAGCGCATTCGATGCGGAACAACAAATTCGGTGCGGACGCCTTTGACGCGGAACAATAAATTTGGCGTGGGCGCCTTTGACGTGGAACAACAAATGATCGTAAAAAATTTAGCGGAACAACAAATTCAGCGCGGAACAACGCGCAAGCGCATTCGGCGTGAAACAACACATTCAGCGCGGGCGCCTTTGGCCAGTAACAACAAATTAGCGTAAAAAATTGCACGGGCGTCGTTTGTTGGTGCGGAACAACGCGCGAGCGCATTCGGTACGGAACAACAATTTCGGTGCGGACACATTTGGCGCGGAACAACAAATTAGCGTAAAAATATTTAGCGGCACGGGCACCTTCGGCACGGGCGTCTTCGGAGTGGAACAACAAATTCGGCGCAGGCACCTTCGACGCTGAACAACAAATTCGGCGTCGAACAACAAATTTGGCGTGTAAAAAAATTTGGCGTCCGCGAGCGCCTTCGGCGCGGAACAACAAACCTCAAGGTATTTTTACGCTAATTTGTTGTTCCGCTAAATTGTTTTACGCTAAATTTTTTATTTTGTTTTATTTAATGGATCATGCTTCTCCAAAATCTTTCCCAATGCACTTTTAATTTCAAAGTTTAGGTTCCCAAGGCACTTTTCCTCCCAAATTTAATCTCCACAATCTTTCCCAAGGCACTTCTAATTTCAAAGTTTAGGTTCCCAAGGCACTTTTTCCCAAATTTAATCTCCACAATCTTTTCATGTTGATGTTATGTATTATGTTAGCCATGCTTTAGGCATTTTTTTCAAACTCTTGTACTTTTCCTTTACGACTTGTCTCTGAATGTTTGGAAAAATCTGGATGTTTTTTGTGGAGTTTTATTTCTGTTTAAATTATTATTATTTTTGTCTCGCTTCGTGGTTGCAAGGACCTGGATATTTGAAGTGTCTTTTTTTCAGACGCTTATCAGACTTGTAGCCTCACAGCTCCAAGTCTGAGCGGACTTCATCACGCCTCGCCTTCCGTTTATGGGAAGCGGGGCGTGACAGTCATCATCATTTTAAAACTGCTAAGTTGCATTCATCTTATAACTGCTATACTTTACGTTTCCTTGCACAAAAGTCTCCTTTTCCTTTTGGAGATTTTTGCTGACTTGTGCCCTTTTCTCTTTGGGTATCACATGTCAGGTTTTGAGCCTCAGTTAGTTACTGAGGACTACCAGTTTGCTGACGTTCAGTTCGAGGACACCAGAGATCTACCCTAGTCTCGGCTGGAGACTTTCGTTTAGTTGGTGTTTGTTTCCTAGTAGCTGCTGTTAGGTTATTCGATGCGTAGCACCTTATCTATGTTGTAGTTTCGGCCATGCTTGGAGCCTTTCATTTCAGAGTCTTGTACTTTCTTTTTATGACGTTATCTGTGGATGTTTGGAATAATGAAATGGATGTTTGAATGTTGGTTATTTTATTGCATGCATTCATATTTATTATTATTGTTGTTTTATTGCAATGCAAGAATCTGCAAATGGATGAACACACAGGCGCTTATCAGACTGTAGCTTCACAGCTCCAAGTCTGAGCAGACCTCTTCGCGTCTCGCCTTCCATACTTGGGAAGCGGGGCGTGACAGTAAAATATGAGCATATCATCGTGTCAAATATAGCACCTTCAATAATCATCACGGATCAAGATATGGCTATGTTTCCTGCAATTCACAAGGTTTTTCCTCAGAAACGACATCGTTATTGCTCATGGCATCTTCAAAAAAATGCTTTACAAAATCTTCAATTAATGCAAAGTATGCACATTGAGCAAATTTCTGCAGAGTACAAAAAATATTATTGGAGTAGTACCGAAGAGAAGTTTATGGAGCGTTGGGATGAAATGCGAAGTAAATATGAATTGGATGGGAAAAAATGGTTAACACAGTTGTATAATCATCGAGATCATTGGGTACCGGTATTTCTAAAGAACATCTTTACTGCAGACATGTCATCTACACAAAGAATCTGGGGAATCAATGCATATTTTGATGGTTATGTAAATTCACAAACCAAAGTACATGAATTTATAAACCAATATGAGAAGGCAGTAGAATCTCGTCGAGCTGTTGAACTTGATGCTTATTTTAAAAGTGCCAACTTAATTACTATGTTGGGCACATCACACCTAATTAAAAAGTAAGCTAAAGATTGCTACACAAGAAATATGTTTGATATATTTCAAGAAGAGTTCAAGGAAATTGCTCCATGTTTCATAAAAAATTATCAAAGGATGCTTCAATTATCACATATGACATGTGGCCAATGATTGAAAATGATGAAAGCAACATACAACATGAGCTTGTTGTATTTGATACATCCCAAGAAATAACAATTACTTGCACATGTGCCAAGTTCGAGATGGAAGGAATTTTACGTAAACATAGCCTACACTTTTTAGTGAAGAAACGAGTTCCAGAAAAATACATCATAAGACGATGGACGAAGGATGCTTGACATGTTGGTTGTGGAGTGGTTAGAAGTAGGCATACAAATAGTGAATGCCAACTTGCTATCCTAAAACATTGGGCACTTATAGCAAATTGCAACTAAGCACTGGAAGGGGCAACATTGACCAATGTGTTTCATGATGAGCTCGAGAACATGATCGATGAGTTTAATGAAAAATTCAAATTTTATAAGGAGAAAAACAAGAAAGAAGATGATGGCCGTGCGGATGCTAGAAATAATATGCCTATGTCAGCCATATTGATTTCTCTAGAACATGTAACTTAAATCATTATCCGTGACCCCAACGGCTCGGTGGTCACAAAAGGTCGACTAGGACAAGCTAGTAGAATCAAATCTGGAATCGAGATATCACAAGAAAAATATATTAAAAAACAAAGAACTTGCGGATATTACAAGCAAAAAGGTTATTAAATAACCGGATGTACATTAGCTAAGGCATTATTGTGCTACATTCATCTTTTCGTCTTGTATTCATTAAAATTTTGCTATTGATTAGTGATAACAATATTTGTTCCAGTTATGTAGTTGAACAAAGCTGGTATTCAACAAGAGCAATGTGGACAAATGTGACACATAGCTTTGCAAATAATGGCATCACTTCCCAACTTAGATTATTTCTCCTTAGTTATTTTAGTCATATCTCTTTATTAATTGATAACTTGATGTCACAGAGATTTTGATTCTGGGTTTTGATTCTGGATTTTGGCTTTCAGAGTCTTTTGGATGGAATTTGGCCACAATGGTCGTTCCTTTTCTTGGTATTTATGCTGAATGATCACATTTCCCATCTGGGGGTTTTGAGTCTGGAATTTTTGGCAGCTGTGTTTTGTTGGGAGGTTTTGGAAATTGATGGAATTGGCTTGTTATTGGTATTTTGCTGAGGATAAGATATGTTAGCAGAGCTTGTAGTGGCAACAGAAGCATGAAGAGAAATTGTTCCCCATTTTGGCTTAGGAGCTTGGTTTTGATATCAGTTCCAAATATCACATTTGCTTTATGTTGTGACAGTATTTCTTCTCCTTTTGTAAGTAGATCTTCTTATTAAGGTACGGCTAGCTTTCAACAGGCAATCGTTAACAATTTGTGGTGTTTGTTGGGCTTGAATTGAGAATTAATAAATTGGTATCAAGTTATCATTCAACCCATTGATGAGATTACCATTAATCAGGTTTTGTTCATTACTGATCAAAAAGCTTGCACTCAGGTGAGAATCTATACTGCTGATGGTGTTTCGGCTGAACTTGAAAGATCCAAGCTGTAGTACTTACAAGCTTCCATTGTGGTGACTGCATCAAAGAAGCTAAAGATCCCAAAGATCTTGGTTGCAAACATGCACGACTTTTCCATGGAGGAGCTTGCAGGAGGAGGACCTTTCCAGACTGAGCTTGCATGAGGAGCTGAAGCATGCATTTTGCGGAGGAACTTGGTGAGCTTGCAGGAGGAGCTGAAGCTTGCAGCTTATATATGAGCCCTTACATTCATTGCGTCTAAAATTTCTTGACATGTTGCTGCAATTGTTGCACTTTGTGGTGTCATGGTTAAACATCAATCTATACTCGACTGCTTTTTTAGGCCAACCTGTAGCTTTTTGCGGCTGAATGAATGAGAGGCAAGGTGAAAGCTTTTGAGAGTGTATTCAAATTGGAATTTTGTTTGTAGCACGTAGATTTTTGAGAGTGTATTCAAATTGGCTTTTTGAGGAGACCATATAGACGGTTTAAATCTATTTAGGATCCAAGTAGACCTATGCGATTGTTTTGTGTGTAACATCAATCTGTGAGTGTTCTGTATGTAGGCACACAACACACAGAACATTAATCATAGTGGAATGAAGAACTAGAAAGATATCGTATTGGAATCCAAGTAGCGGATTGTGATAATCAACTATGGTCTCAAGGGTTGTATGATCTTGACCACTGTGATACGACAAAAGCACCTTGCAATTGGTTTTATTTTGCTTTGCTTCTCTTTGGGCAATTTGATGTGCCAATATTTGTAAGCATTGACATCGCTACAAGACTGAAGACAACAACAAAATTCTCATCTTTTTAAATCAGAAGCCAAGAACAGTTTCATCACATTATCACCATTGCCACAAGCAACCCCATTATGTTACATCTATATTCTTATCATACCCTTTTGTATTTAACAATTTTACTTTTCATGACTGACTATCAACAACTCCAAAGTACAAAGGAAAACACAAAATAAAACAAATTTACAAGTATTAGTAATGAATGAATCACCCCCCATTTCCATCATTCAAATCTCCTCTGATTGGCTGGGGCTATCCCTTAGGCTTCCACTTTACATGGTTACCTATTTGTTTGAAGTTGCGTTCAACCTGAATTTGTGTTGCTATATTCATTCGACCACCACGCTATATTTTGCGTTATGTTTCAACTACATTTGGCAAAAGATCATACAACCCACAAAACCATACAACCCACTTCAGAGATGATACGCTCAAGGGTCATCCGTGCCCACAATGTTGGCAGAAGATCATATGCATCCTTTTGGGCATGTTGTCAAGCACCTTGTGTATATGAATTATTGGGCATCCATTGATGTGTACGGTGGGCTCCAGATGGCAGCAAGTGGGTGTTTACGGTAGATTGATGGTCAAATGACTTTGTGGCAGCCTTGAGATCGAACATGGCAGGGTTTGTTAAAGCTCTGCTTGTTAATTGCTTATTAGGTATAACATTTGATAATTCATTAGTCTTCTCCTGTTGTAACTGGCGGGGGAATTTTTGAATGTTTGTTATTTCACTGTCTAGCCGAGCAATCTCCTCTTCCACCATTACCAGTTCCTTCGTCTATACAAAAACATACACAAAATTATACACAACTGAAACACAGATGTTCTTCGTAGGTCACTAACTGATACAAAATGTACACAAAATAAGCACGTACATAATCGATAGAATTCGTTCGTATTAATTCATCATGTTTGGATTTTCATATGCTTGTGTAGGCGGATGATGATTCTAATTACCTTTCTAAGAATTGTTACGCCTATTTGGCCGAAGCCCAAAAGACACGAGCCCAGAAACCCGACTACCGATCAGAAGCCCATCTGCGAGATCGGGCCCGCCCGACAAGGTCCCCTAGAGGGCCCTCGAACGACAAATCGGCCCGACTCGGGAAGCGTGCGACTCACCCACGGATAACCGCCCCCACGAAATCCGCCGCCCCTTTTATGACCATTAAGGGGAGGTGCTGGCACGGCGCGGGCGAGTGGCGAGTGGGGGGCGGATCGAGGGGGCGCGATTGGAGACGGGCGAAGGACGTGGATGACGGGCAGTCATGGCAAGAGGCCTATAAAAGGACTAGGAGGACGACTGAACAAAGGACGGCATCTCAGGTAACAAAACCTAAGGTACTCCATCAACGACCTAGTTTCCCCACTTCATCTCCTTCCCCCCGCTCGCGCCGGAGGACGTCGTTCCGATCTCCTCTCGAGTCGAACCGTCCCCGCCGAGCCTCCTCTTTCAGACTGTCATCTGACTTAGGCATCGGAGGGGATTTGGCCGGAACCAAGGTCCGGCCTCCCTGACGAGTGTTCTCGTCTGTTCAGGAAGACGTTAGATCCAAGTGCCGAAGCTTCCCTTCGACACCAGGCGAACGCCATCAAGCATCAGCCAAAACATCGAGGCCGCCCCTCGACGCCAGGAGTGACCGAGGCCGAGCGCATCCATCCGAGCCGAGGCTTCCCCTCAGCTCCACGCCGGCCGCGCATCAAGCGAGACGACCGAGGCTACCCCTCGTCGTCCGACCGACCGAGGCCGAGCGCGCCCATCCGAGCCGAGGCTTCCCCTCAGCTCCGCGTCGGTCGCGCGTCAAGCCAAGGTGCCGAGGCTTCCCCTCGTCGCCCGACCGTCCGAGGCCGAGCACCTCACACCGGGCCGAGGCTTCCCCTCAGCCCCCCTGAGGCCGAGGATCTAGACCCGGCCCAGCTGACGTGCTCTGCATCGACTACATCTCCGATTCGCGTCGCGTCTACACGCGTTCAACGCACCCAAGGGACCCTAATCGGCCCCTTGACCACGTTGACCGGGCAGTCCACGGTCAACGATTCTGTAGGGAGAAAACACTCTGAAACATCTGGCGCCGTCTGTGGGAACGAACTATCCCACGAAAAACAAACCACACCTGCAATGACACGGCTTCACCCATCACGGCGAAGGGAGGGCAAGGCTCAGGCGCGAGGCGACAGGGCCCGCCACGGTTGGCAAGAAAGGGCCCGGGCCCAGCGCGAGGAGGACCATGAGGAGAAGACCGAGAAACCCTCGCCGGCCCTACCGGTCGGGAGGACGGGCACGACAGGAGCAGCGCGCAGGTCGGACGCAGCTTTGGTGGTGTCGGTGATCATCGACACAACCATGGTACGGCGGCTGCTCATCGACACCGACAGCTCCTGCGACGTCCTCTTCATGTCAACCCTGGAGAAGATGGGGCTGCGGAAGGAAGACTTGGAACCTCGCTCGGGTCCCGTGGTAGGGTTCACGGGTCATTCCACCCCCATCGTCGGCACGATCCGCCTCCCAGTAACACTCGGAGGCCCACCAGACTCGGTGACCCTGGCGGTAGAATTTGTCGTATTGGGGATCGGGTCGGAGTACAACGGAATCATCGGCCGACCCCTTCTCAACGCCATCGGCGCAGTAGTCTCGACCCTTCATCAGACTATCAAGCTCCGAATGCCAAGGGGGATGGGGCAGGTCGAAGGCAACGCGGGGAGACCGAATACCTGCTACCAACTGGAGGAGGAAGGGCCCGAGGATCATCTAGTCGACCAGATGGCCGCGCTCGACTTAAGGAGCGGGCCGAGACCCGCCCCTGCTGAGGAACAAGAGCAGATCCCGGTCACGGACATCAAGGGCAGGTTCGTCTCAATCAGGAGAGGACTAAGCCACGACCTGAGGAGCCAACTGGTCGAGTGCCTGGAGGCGAACCTTGACGTCTTTGCTTGCTCATCCGAGGACATGCCCGGCGTAGATCCCCAGGTGATCGTCCACCAGATCAATGCCGACCCCAACTTCATGCCGGTCAGGCAGAAGAAGCGAAACCTGGGTGGCGAAAAGATGAAGGCGGCCTCCGAGGAGGTAGAGCGTCTTCTCGACGCAGGCTTCATACGAGAGGTCTGGTACCCGGAGTGGCTATCGAACGTGGTGATGGTCAAAAAACCCAACGGAAAGTGGCGAATGTGCGTGGACTTCAGTGACCTCAACAAAGCTTGTCCCAAGGACAGCTACCCCCTGCCGCGCATAGACCATCTTGTGGACAATGCCTCGGGGTACGAGATGCTTAGCTTCATGGACGCCTACTCAGGGTACAATCAGGTCTAGATGGATCCTCGGGACGAAGAGATGACAGCCTTCACGACGGACCGGGGAACCTACTGCTACAAGAAGATGCCCTTCGGCTTGAAAAACGCAGGGGCCACCTACCAGAGAAATGTCAACAAGGTTTTTTACTCCCAGATCGGGAGGAACCTGGAGGTCTACGTCGACGACATGCTTATCAAGTCGAGAAAGCCGAAGACCATGTCGCTGACCTCCATGAAACTTTCGAGCGGTTGCGGTGACACAACATCCGACTCAACCCCACGAAGTGCACGTTCGGGGTAAGATCCGGCAAATTCTTGGGATTTATGATAACTAACCGTGGCATTGAAGCTAACCCTGACAAGATCGAGGCATTGATCAATATGCGGGAGCCAGCAACGATCAAAGAACTGCAAAGGCTGAATGGGCGCATCGCGGCCTTGGGGCGATTCCTATCCAAATCGGCGGAGAGATCGCTCCCCTTCTTCAAAGTTCTGAGGAAAGCGATCGCAGAACCGTCAGACAACAGGAAGGCGATACCATGGGACGAAGACTGCTCCAGGGCATTCGCGGATCTTAAGGAGTACCTTCGTAGCCCGCCTCTCCTGTCCAAGCCACGAGAAGGGGAATCGCTAAGCCTTTACCTGGCACGCGCGGAAGAAGCGGTGAGCTCGGTACTGATCAGGGAAGACGGTGGGGTGCAATGGCCGGTGTACTACACGAGCCGGGTCTTGAAGGGAGCGGAGGTGCGATACTCGCCCATGTAGAAACTGGCATACTCCCTCGTTCTCTCAGCGCGAAGGCTCAGGCCCTACTTCCAAGCCCACACCATATTGGTCTTGACCGACTCGCAATTGGAGCAGAATCTCAAGAGATTCGATCGAATGGGAAGGATGCTGAACTGGGGGG